>OU795041.1:2327984-2375484 GCA_917208275.1 Patella pellucida
TGGGCATTTACAAGAAATTTGTAGGCGTCGGTCGATGGCTCTATCTTTGTCACCACTGAGCATGTTAATATTATGTACATCGTAAGATCACATGATAGTTTGGCTTGCAAGAATTTATGTACGATTTTTAAATGACAAGCAAATTTTATCTGATATTTGGCAACATAACACTGGCAAATAAAAAGCAATATGGGGGAATTATAAATCGCTTACAAATTGCATGTGTGCACTAGGATTTAAATTAATGCTTTATTTATATTAAGATCTAACTTGATTTACACACTAAAATTAATGTGTGATTTTACTAAAATATAATTTAAAGTTAATTGTTTGTTAATTAATGTTCTTGAAATTTATTAATCCTTGAGTAGCAATATTCATACATACATGTAGAGTGATTGAGAACATTCAAAAACCATATACATGTAATAAAATCACTGGACAATTAGACATATACATGTACATCATGAAAGCTCACCGTTTGATTAAAATACACAGAGAGGGAAATAGGGTTTAACATCCACTTGACACAAACTAAGGTTCAATTTTATTTCAATGATTCGGTTGCACCTAGGATTCTTTAGCAGTGGAAGAAACCCCACGAGGTTGGACAGAAAACTTTATTCTTTGTCATGTACAAGCGGGAGGGGTCGAAACCATGCCACTTGACTCGAATGACAGACCTTATGAACTAATAATTCAGCCACCCAACCCCTCAACTGTACCCTTGTCGAAACATCAAGCTACCCAACCCCAGCCACCCAACCCCTCAACTGTACCCTTGTCCAAACATCAAGCTATACATGTACCGTCATCTTCAATAAACCAGTGATTATATTATATTATATACAAAAAAAGTTTCTTTGAACTACTCGCAGAGAAATATAAATAAAATTACGTTGAAGAAAGAAATAAACACATGTTTATGGTAACGTTTTCAGTTCTCTTGAAACTCTTCAGACCATTTTGATATAAATATTACTTTGTAACTATATTTTTTATAGATTAGAACATTTATATAGCGCACAATTCATTTAGTGCTCAAATGCGCTTTCAGAGTAATATTTATATCAAAATAGTATGAGGAGGTTCAAGAGAACTGAAAACGTTAACCATAAACAAGCCTGGAAATAAGGCACCTGTCACTGACAATGTCAGGCACAGATTCAGGCTTTGTCAGGCACCAAACCTCTGGTGCCTGTCATTTTGTCAGGCACTGATTTGTCTTTTTTTTTGATACCATTAATACATGTCCGGCACTAAGTTGAAAATGTCAGGTACTATTACATTAGTGCCTGACATTTTGTCAGGTACATCTAAAACCGTTATTTCCAGGCCTGACCATAAACATGTGTTTATTTCTTTTTTCGACGTAATTTTATTTTTATATATATATACATGTATATATAAAGATGGTTGAGTGGATGAAAAGTATTAATATAATCCGAAATTCAATTTAAATAAATCGATCGGGGAAAGAAGAGTTATTCCAGTTAAAGATACACATGTATCAGAGTTGATGCCACTTTTAGTTACATGTATCAGAGTTGGTGCCACTTTTAGTTACATGTATCAGAGTTGGTGCCACTTTTAGTTACATGTATCAGAGTTGGTGCCACTTTTAGTTACATGTATCAGAGTTGGTGCCACTTTTAGTTACATGTATCAGAGTTGGTGCCACTTTTAGTTACATGTATCAGAGTTGGTGCCACTTTTAGTTACATGTATCAGAGTTGGTGCCACTTTTAGTTACATGTATCAGAGTTGGTGCCACTTTTAGTTACATGTATCAGAGTTGGTGCCACTTTTAGTTACATGTATCAGAGTTGGTGCCACTTTTAGTTACATGTATCAGAGTTGGTGCCACTTTTAGTTACATGTATCAGAGTTAGTGCCACTTTTAGTTACATGTATGTATGAAGTGAAGTCTGTTTATTCTGTGTAGAGGTCGTCTTTAACAAGCGTTTGGCATGATTGACATAAATTTTAAAAAAACCCCCAAAAACCTTGTATTTTTAAATGGAACAGTATGAACAGTATAAATGCATTTTAGACTTCAGCCGTTTGCATGGCAATTTTTTCTTTTAATATTAAGAGAATATTTATCATTATTGATACAGTTAACATTATCATGTGCTTTATTCTATTATAGTCTTCCATTATATAATTTTAAATAGAGAAATGGGGTTTAACGTCCACCGGAAACAAACTAGGTCATTTCGGGACTAACACAGGGTTCAATTTTATTTGAATAATTCACTTGCGTGTAGGCCCTACACTGTAGGGTCTTTAGTTGTCAAAGTGACGGGAAATCAGAGAAAACTCACGAGGTTGGACAGTTTCAACCAAAATGACCTAGTTTGTGTCATGTGGACCCATAATTCTCTCTATCTCTGTTTTTTTACAGTGTAAATGTTAAATAAACAATTTGAGTACATTTTAGAAAATGCCTTGAAAAATTAGATATTTTCCTATCAGTAGCTTTAAATTAATGCATTATACAAATATAAATATGGCAAGTATGAAAACACTGTGAGTTACTGAGATGACTTGTTGATGGGTACACATGTAGGTATTAAAAACCAACTTCAACTCAGACAAGGTCTATGCTCTACAATGTATATCGATGTCTAATCGTCTATATTATGTATATTATAATGTCAGCATGTTAAAGTATAATTATTAGTAATTATTTAGTACATACACATGTATCATTTTAAATGAATTTGTAATTCTTGCCGAATAGTTGTTATAGTTGAAGGCAGACCCCCCCAATACCATATTGGATAGCCGTGGTGATAGAGAGGCGGCTTCTCACCAATGCATCGAGGGTTCAATCCCAGCTCTGGGCAAGAACTTTATCGTTGTAAGTGAGAGAGATATTCGGTCTCCTGTCCGATCAGGCAGGTTTCCTCCGAGTTCTTCCTGCAGTAATGATCGAAATCATTCGCACGATCTGTGCCAAGGGCCAAATTGAAAATAAGCCTCAGGCCTAATTTGCTACCCTTGTAAAATGACGAGATTATTATTATCTGTAATAAAGCTTTACTTGGCTTTGTAGATTCTCATTGTGAGAATTTTGATGTCCAAATTAGTAATTTTATCATCCACATGCTCCTAAATAAAGAACGTGTAAAAATATAAACCAGCAACATTTTGAAGTAGGGGGTTGATTTGATTTGATTTGTGCATAGAGGAGTACCAGCAAGTATGATTTTATATACATGTATAGAAATGAAGTGAACTTTTATATATGTATATAAGAAGTACAAGTATGATTTTGTGCGTGTTTGTTAAAATTGGGTAAAATTGTTAGAGAATAATTAGGCCTATATAACTGTAACATTCTAGGGGCTGGATGTTCGATGGTTATCTTGTCTAGAATTATATCTGTATATTTACATTATTACACTGTATTATACATGTATTGAGTTATAATTAACTACCGCAGACCTTATTCACGAAAAAATTAAAACTAAAATATTTTAAGAATTTGGCCTTTCTATTGACTGAGAGGTTTTTTCTCTTTGTCAATGAAAATCCTGCAATCTAAAATATATTAGTTCAAAGATGCTTTATGTAAGATTTAGATAAAGAGCTGACAGAACTTGTTACATCATTTTTATCGTACCAACTTTAATATTGATGGTCGAGACTCGAGACTAGGCCGAAAATTAAATCCCTAAATTCTTGGTTCAAATTTGACTGAAATTTTCCACAATTCCCCTTTAATTATCTAGTTTTTAACTATTATAGTGAGAACTGCCAACTCTCTATCTAATAACCGTTAAACTACACATACATGTACATGTAATGTATCTTTAAGTTTGCTTGAATAAGGCCTCCAGTAGTGACTATCTATATGTTTTATATGTATATAAGGTTGTTTATTACACAGACATAATTCTCTTTATGAAAACAATATAATTCAGATCTCTCTCTTATATTATACTACTCACGTCACTATATATATCTTACTACATGTTCTTTAAATGGTGTTTAACATTGAAAAAAACAGAACATGATTTTGATGGGATATCAATCACCTGTTTTATTCTAAAAGCAACAGGGATGAAATGGGGTTTAACGTCCTACTGTTCTGCTCTTAAACTGGGATAATGAAGACAGGCATAGGCCATACAGTGTACTATGAGGAACATTTTGCCCGGGCAGCGGCACTATGGTCAACTTTTATATCAAATTTCAGCTACCGAGGGATCTTTTACGTGAACACCATGTGTGCAGGACTTGGTTTTTCTGTCCCATCCGAACGAACGAATAGACAGCTGTCCTTGTCGATCCTCCGTTCTGCAACACTGACATGGTAAACCATGTCGGAAAAATCCTGATAAACTTCATCGAACACGCAACCTCCAGGCTAGCAAGTCAGCCTCTTCCCTTCTTAGCCACCATGGCTCCCCTCTAAAAGCATGGTGTTACAAGATTTGTTGGGGATCACTGTGGCTAAGTGGATAAGGCGTTGGTTCGCTAGCCTGGAGGTCGGGTGTTCGATCCCTGCATTGGCCGAGAAAGATCATCTCGATTTTCCGTCATGATTTCCCCTGGTCAGTGATGCAGAAGGAGGATGTGACAAGGACAGCTGGCTAGTCGTTCGGATGGGACAAAAAACCGAGGTCCCGTGTACACATTGGAGTGCACGTAATAGATCCCTTGGCAGTTGGAATTCGATATAAGAGTAGGCCGTAGCGCCGCTGCCCGGGCAAAATTTCACTCATAGCACACTGTATGGTGTATGCCCGTCTTCAATTAGCTCAGGTTAAGTGCATAACAGTAGGACGTTAAACCCAATTTCATTCATTCATACAAGATGTACCGGTATTATTGAGAATGGTAATGCTAATAGGATACTTGCAGAAACACTGTGCTTGTAGAATAAACCAGGGTTTGATATCCATGAAAAATTGTCTTCTGTTAATATCTTAGTACGTACATGTATTTGTTGATTGTAAAATTTGTTTATCTTCTGCAGTTTCTTGTTCAAGTCAATATATTTTGGAATTTTGAATATTATTCATCATATCTTTTCACATGTCCAGCATATACAGACTAAGGGGCCATCCATAAAGTATGTACGCTCAAAATGGGTAAAATTCAGACCCCCCCTCCCCCCCCTGTACGCTCCTGTACATACGTTTTGCCAATGAATTTACGCACCTGTACGTTTTTGGCGTGACCCCCCCCCCCCCTTCAAGCGTACATACTTTATGGATGGCCCCTAAGTAGCATCCCTGCTTTACGGACTGGCAGTAAAATTGGTCTGTTGAAGAACGAAATCGTTAGTCAACTTTTATGACATAAAAATAGAAATTTAAGGAATTTAACCTTAGAACACTAAAGCAGTGTCCAGACTTTGTTTCTTGTGGATGGTTTTGTTGTTAAAGAGTGAACTGTATCTGTGTATGTTATATAGTATATATTATTGTATATATTATATTGTCCTGCATGTTATAGCATAATATCATGTTAATTAATGTGTGGCATTATCTAATAAATTATCTTCAGCTTATCGTATATATCTGTTGTTCTTAGTATTTTAACGTCCGCTTCCACCGAAGGTGATATCGCAAGGGTCTTTCCTGTGGGAGGAAATTTGAGTATGGAGTTTATGAAGGCGCCTCTATCTCTATGCTACATACGCTCACACCAGGGCTCAAAACCACAGCTGCAAGCCAGAGGTGACCGGCCAGCTAGAGGCTGAAGCGCAGCAATCTTGACCTCCCTGCTTATATATCTCTTATTTTCTTCAATTTATTCCACCCAGTATACTACATGTGTTTATCACCTATATGGTTTAATTTTATTTCAATAATTCGCTTGCTCGTAGGAGTCTTTAGCAGTAGGAGGAAATCGGTGGACCCGGAGAAAACCCATGAGGTTGGACAGGTGACTCTACTTCTTGCGTCATGTTGTCGCGTACAACCAGAGAATCAAAACCACGCCAGTCATTTCAATGAGGAACCTTGTGATACAGCATACACACGCTAACCATTTAGCCATCCAACCCGTTTTTCATAACAGGACACTGGCCAAATGTTGTGCTACATGTATAAGGCACTAGTAATTGTATTCCATAAAACTTATAGGTTTGTCTGTGCTTAGTTTGTAGACAGTTAAAGTAACAACACTGGGTTTATTCTGATTTTATGTTTTATTATCAACAACGAGATACAAGTCGAGATTATAACATTACAATTTATTATTTTACATCACCATAAACATACTCACAATCTTTTAACGGAGAAGTCGTTTATTCAATATATACAAGATTAAGATAGCTCACCCAGAGAGAGAGAAATGGGGTTTAACGTCCACTCGACACAAACTAGGTCATTCGGGGACTATCATGGTTTAATTTTATTTCAATAATTCGCTTGTGTGTAGGAGTCTTTAGCAGTGGGAGGTAAATGGGAGGACCTGGAGAAAACCCACAAGGGATTTGATTTAGAAACTACGCCAGTTGACTCAATGACAGGATTTATGATACAGCGCACACATACATGTACTAACCATTGAGCCACCCCCCAACCCCCTAGAGAGAGAGAGAGATATCAATCAGTTTCACTCACGACTAAATATAGTCATTCTAAGACCAAATTTACTTTTGAGTAGGGTACAGTGTACACTGACAACTTTTGTAGTGGAGGAATGAAGTGGGGTTTAATATCCTACTGTTCTGCTCTGACTGGCATATGCCATACAGTGTGCTAAGAGGGAAATTTCACCTATACAGCGGCGGTACATGTACGACCTACTGCTCGAGTTCCAACTGCCAAGGAATCTTTTACGTTCATCAATGTGTACATGGGACCTTGGTTTTCCGTGCCATCTAAACAACTATACATTGTCCCACTGCCAGTTATTAGGTGCTGCATCGCTGATGAGGAACCACACTGGAAAATCTAGATGAACTCGGAATCAAATGAAGTCAGAAGAACAGGAGTAAACAAAGGATACCCATATGGTTAGGCAGAATGGTTTCATGATGAGATACACAGTTTCACAAAGAACTCTCTCACCTAAAGATTGTTCACAAAGAAATTGTGGACAGGTCAAAAAACTGAAAACAATAATTTATGTCCATACAAGATGTGGACATATAACAATACATGAAATAAACAAGATGATTGTGACATTAAATTATATTTTGAATTTTATTACGATTTAAATGTACGATTACTGTATGTCTGATAAAAATACTCCAACTGTCCGACCTCGGATCTGATATTTGTGGATAAGGTTAAATATGATGGCTTTAGGCTTGCTGATGGGACAATATCTGATTTTTGGCTGTTTAATCCACGCTAGAATGAACTCAAATTAATTACCGGAGAGAGAGAAAGAAATGGGGTTTGAAGTCCACTCAACACAACTAGGTCATTTCGAGACTAAAAATTAATTACCGGTATACAACATTTAATTAACAAAACCAAACCATAAAAGGTGTAGATAATTACCTGGGGCCTGTTTCACGAAATTTTAACTTAAGATAAAATCCAAATTTTAGTACATACTTAAATCTGATTGGCTAAGCGCTAAAATCAATCTAATACTATCCAATCGAATTACTAAAATCGGATTTTATCTTAGTTAAAATTTCGTGAAACAGGCCCCTGGTTTGAATTCAAATTGGATTTAAAATAAGGGAATTCAAAATATTTCATGCAGTTGATGCTTGCTGGTTTATACTTAACATCTGCAGAATACATGTACAGTATGTTGAATGTTGCGAAAATCTCTTTGAAACTACTAAATGAAATTGAACCATTTTAAGGCTACTTGCCACAATATATAGTAGTTTGCAAATGATTCAAACATTACAGCTTTAACTATTATGATTTATTAGTCTATGATACAAATATATGATGAATGCATTTATAATTTACAATTAGCTTAGTATGCTCCATATAGAGTGCAATACATGTCGCCCTTATTTATAGCTAAGTCCTTGTCGAGTAATAAATTAAAAGGTGTGTCTAACACTACAACTCCGGTAGTTGTAGTTGTGCTGTTTTAGAGGTTTTCAGTGTTTAATTTTTAGTTTCCAACCATTCATTGATTTAGATTTTACAACTTTAAAGTAAATGGATCGGACAAATGTCTTAAACTTACAAAGGGTCCTCTCCAATATGTTCATTATTCGACAACACAGCAAGAGAGAGGGAAATGAGGTTTAAGGTCCCCTTGGCACAAACTAGGTCATTTTGAGACTAACATATGGTTTAATATTATTTCAATAATTAACTTGCGTAGGGGTCTTTAGCAGTGGGTGGAAACCAGAGGTTGGACAGACGACCCTACTCCTTGTCACGTACAACCCAGGATTCGAAACCACACCAGTTGACCAACACAGCAAGAGAAAGAAAACAGTTGTAAAGCCAACACTCAATAACTAATGTAGACTATGTGACAGCAAGAACCCTATTTATTTAAGGGACTGTCCCGAATAGAACAGAGCCTCAAAAATAAAAGTCTGAGTAAGTATGAAATTTAAATGCCAAAATATAGAAGAATGGTGTATATACCCTGACTCAAAATTTCAGCCCAAAATATTGAGTCGTTTGGACGTGAGCGTTAAAACAGCTTATCCGGACACGTAACCCTTTTAAGATTTCAGGTCAATTTTTTTGTTTGGTGACCCAATAATCGATTCCCGTTCCTTAAGAGGTCTACACGGCGAATGGTTCATGTGCTGTACTTGATAACAAAAGGTAAATTTCACCGAGACATTTTTTTTTATAAAATAAAAGTCTGGTTTTATCAAATCACCGCATAATACAGTTTGGGACACCGGACTCCATTTCAAGATGAAGACTGGTGGGTTTAAGTTGTTTGAAAACGTATCACATATATTGAGTTAGTTGCTCGGCCCTAAGGTAGGGGATCTTAATGGATTTTAACACAAAATTAAGCAGTTTTATTCCCAAAAACATTATCGGGATTGACCCTTTAATGATTCTCAACGAATTTGAATAATATGCTACGAATGGTTTGAAACAAAATATTAATTACAGAAAATCCTTCTAAAACAGTGCAACTAAATGACAATACATGTAGTTGTCGTGTAATTCCATGTTATTTGTTACATCATACTTCCTTTCCTAGATGTCCCAACTGTTTCAAAAATAACGACGCATTCACCAAATCACTACAACCATACCAAATCTTTTTAGGAGAGGTCAGTGATTTAGTTTTTGCATAGTCCACTAAATTCTGGTATTCTATATAGTTTCCACCACCGACAACGAACACAAAAGCTTCTTGAAACGGAGACTTGTTTCTCGGCACCGATGAGCTGTCCGCACGAAGAAGTTTCGGATCGAAATAACGATAGTCCTCTACATCCTGGTACGATTTTAGTTCCATTAAAGCGTCGACTATCCGCGTCGCTGGTAAATTATGTCTCTTAACAACTAGATTTTTTACCCCTTCCATGACAAATTGTGAACCTTTCGAAACCAGATTTGCGAACATCCCTGTCGAACTGACACCACCTCCACCATATTGACTAGGAGCGGCCGTCATCTTAGCGTAAGCCTTCCATCGACGAACATATTGAACGGGGCTGATGTCGCACCCAGCTTCCGTTAAAGCAACGCAATACTGGTCGATCTCAGCTTCGGACATATGGGGACCACAAATCAAAGCAATTGTAAATAACCGAACTTTATCATTTGGTGTTCCAGCTTCTGGGTCCGCTATTAACTCCATCAATGACTTATCTTGTACCGCCTTGCTCATTAATTTCTCTTCACATTCAAAATAAATGTCTAGTTTTCTTGTTTTTACTTGTTCTAGAAGGGCTGTCGCGATATTCGTATGCATGTCAATCAAGCGTTTTTTCTCCAGCAATTCTGGTAGCGAGTTAACCGCAGATGTCAACTTGGCCGTGTTGTCGGATAACATACTAATGGCCGAATCGTCCTCTCCCTCGATACCCATGGCAGCTTTCAAATTTTTGACTTTATCTTCTTGGGTTCTGTATGCATCAAGTTCCTCCTGAACAGCTTCGGCAACCGTGGGAAATGGACTTCCTTTCTGGATGTGCCAAAATTTATCATTGGTGTTCAAATCGTAAGATTTCTTCTTTTTCATTGGTCTAGGGCTGCCTGCTGGGGACTGTGCATTGGTTGTTTCCTCGATTTCGACCCTATTTAATTTTAGGTCAAGAACGTCATGAGCGAGGGCTTGATATGTCCAGGTATGATGTAACATAGTAGCCAGGTCCAGATTTCTATCCAATAAAACTAAAAGAGGTCTTTGGAAACTGAACTGTCCAGGAGCACTGTCGGCTGTAAATAAACTATTTCTGGCGTCGCGAACATTTTCACGCAACTTTTTATCCAGTTTCTCGGCAACCATTTCTGCAGCGTTACCCCTGGCGGATCTGATGATTGGGACTACACCGAGCGTCACAAAAACTGAGAACAAGCTGTCGACGATCGTATCCATGATGGCTTCCATTTCCGTGTCTTTGACATCACCACGATTTAATGCATAGTAGGATATGGCATCACGATCTTGGTGTCGCAAAGTGAATAAATCATCTTCTAACGAAATAAAGTTCAAATACTGATCATAAATTTTCGAGACTTGCGCAACGCAACTGTACTGAATGGAAGCACTGGCAATGTCTTCTAACTTCTGTCTAGAAATCGCCGAGATGAAATTTAAATAGTAACTCTCATATAACTGGTTCTCAAAATCACGGCAAATTCTCTGGACATTATCATCGGTTGGCATAACAAAATAGATGACCGGGACATCTGGAATAGTGTCTCGGTCTGAATGCAAATTTAGATGAAGAGTGACTCCCAAGTCCCTCAGTTCCTTTACGGACAATAATGGGGATATGATGTCCTGGCCGAAACGATCGTAGACTAGTATTTTCCATTGTGGTTCATTAGATGATGCTTTGGTTATGGGGGCATTAAAGTTTAACATTCGTCTTAAAGCCGCAGCCTGTTTTTCTCTCAAAGTGGCTGCCATTTTGACGAAATGACAAGTAGAGACACCTAAACGTGGCACTTCCGGATTCAACTTTCGGGTGAAGGGGAGTAACTCCATTTTTACCGGGTTAAAACTTTTTACAAGCACACTATTTGTAGGCCCTATTATTTCAAAAAACAAACACACAAGGTGACACAATTAACTTTCTCACCTTAATGGAAATATTTGATCAAAATGAGTTGATTCAATCAATATGGTTAACTTTTTGCCACCTTATATAAATTTTCCCACATATTATGTTTTGCCATGCAGAGTGATTTTTTTTGTCTTAGGCCTATACTCTTAGTCTTAGCCTATAATTTGTGAGTAGGCCTAGCTAGGCCTCTGTAAGAAATGGTTCCACTACTGATGTCTTCAGTCTTTCTCAATTAAATGTATCACCAGGGGCGGATCTACAATTTTTGAAAAGGATGGGTGCTGCAAAATGAGGGCACACACTGCAGAGACAGGGTTTTTTGGGGTGCCCACCCCCCAATAAAATTATCCGTCATTTCATTGCATCTGTAGCCAGTCCAAGAGCTATTTGGCTGATATTTTCAAACATATTTGTGTCTTAGAAAAGGCACTCTCATCAGTCAAAAATTGGGGGGGGGGGCGCCCCTCCTTTGATCCGCCTCTGACTGATCACCGCTATTAATATTGCACTGCAGCTTGGCCTGTGTATGCATATAAATTGTGCATTATGAAGATGTAATCTTGTGACATTTCAAAATGGAATAGGCCTACCGGCATGCAGTCATAGAGGCTTGGGGCCCTTGGAGGGTTTGGACCTGGCTCAACAATCAGTTGGCCGACCTTTGGTCTTCCAGTCTAGCCATTTGTGTCTTGCAAAACTGAGATAATTTGGTAGCGTGTTAAAACACTTTAAACTCAAAATAAGAGAAGAGCGTAGTGATGCTGTCAGCGCAAAAATACGCCTGTGGGACACTGCATGGTGTACGCTGGTTTCCATTGGCCCTGTTAGCCTGTTGGTACAAAACAGTAGTATTTTATTTCATTTAATTTCCTTTCATTTTCTCAGTGCTTAGGTGGCTCAGTGAATAAGGCGTTGTCTTTTAAACCTGGAGGTCCCGTGTTCAATACCTGCAGAGAAAGTTCATCGTAATTTTCCGGCGCGGTTCCACCTTGTCAGTGATGCAGAGGGAGGGCTTGGCAAGAGACAACATATTCATTTGGATGTTACAAAAAACAGGGGTCCCTTGTATGAATTTGCGTGACATAAAAGAACGCAGAATTCTGATGGAAAAGAAACCCAAGGCTCACGACAGGCCTATACCTATGGACGTGCACGTGAAAGAACCCATGGCCAAAACTTTGTAGATGCCACCAAATATGAGGGTTAAGTGACGAAATACGTTTTTAAATTTTTAAATTACTTGAAAAGATTTCTACCATTTTTAATACGGTCATACAGTGATTTTAGTAATATTTCATTAAAAATAACAAAAAATCAGCAATAATGTATAAAGCTAGAAATTACATTACAGAGATAACCTCTGGCACCAAACCATAAAACACAGTTAAAATATTAGTTACATCAGAGAGAGAGAAATGGGGTTTAACCTCCACTCGACACAAACTAGGTCATTTCGAAAACTAACACATGGTTTCATTTTATTTCATAATTCGATTGCGCATAGGGGGTCTTTAGAAGTTGGAGGAAATCGGAGAACCCAGAGATAACCCACGAGGTTGGACAGGCGACCCTAATCCTAGTGACATCAGAAGAATAATGATATGTGTACGACCTTCTCGCCGTTTTAAACAGTGAGAGACTAGAGAGAGGGAAATTGGGTTTGACTTTGACACCACATCATCACAAACTAGGTCTTTTGGCACCAGAATATGGTGTAATTTTTTTTGAAAATGTGCTTGCGCATACATATATTGGGGTTTTATCAACTTAAAATAACGAGAGCGAGAGAGAAATGGGGTTTAACGTCTACTCGACACAAACTAGGTCATTTTCGGGACTAACATATGTTTTTTTAATATTTCATTTCAAAAATTCGCTTGCGTGTAGGGGTCTTTAGCAGTGGGAGGAAACTGGAGGAACCCGGGTAAACCCACAAGATTTGACAGGCGACCCTACTCCTTTTCACGTCCAACCGGTGATTCGTAACCACGCTAGTTGACTCAATGACAGGCCGTATAGTACAGCACGCACATGCTAACCATTCGGCCCCCCCGCCCACTGGGAATCTGTATCTATTTATATCTAATTAATGTCAATAGGAAATCTTACACCACCCATTTTTCATAAACAAATTAATTAGACTGTTCTTTATATGTAGGCCTACATTTATGATTTATATATAGGCCTACATTTATATATAGGCCTACATTTATTCATCTTCATCCTCTGCGTCTTCCCGGACTCGTATATTTCTTTGTTTCGATTTCCGTGGTTTAAAACAAGCTATCTCCTCTGTTTTTTCGTTTTGTTTGTCCTCAACATCTTCCGGTTCTTCCTCGGCTAAACTTACAAGAGTTATATCCCTTGATTTATCACCTTTTTTCTCCGATTGCTCGTCAGTCTTGCTCCGTTTCTTAAAAGTGAAGACACCTTTGGAGCATGCTGTGTCGCCGACGTCAACTTTGACTTCTTCTTCATCTGAACCTCTTTCCTGTTGTTCGCGATGTTTACGCCTCTCTTCGAGAAAATCGAAAGCTGCTCGACTATTTGAAGTATTTGACATATCCGAAGAAGAAACATCTCCGAGACTATAGCATGTGTACTTCTCTGGATGTTTTTTATGATCTGGGATTGTCTGTTTATTAAACCGCCTAGGCCTATTAGAGGGAGGTCTAAAGTACGGTTTTCTAAAATTACTTGCATCTTCCTTATCTGAAGACCTATTAGAGTTAGAGTAACTTCCCTTTAATTTGTTAGTGTGTTCATGAGATGCGTTATCTTTAGGAACTACATCGGGTTCAACAATTGGCTCACTTTTCCAAAATGTTTCATCATCTTTTTCTGATCCTGATTTTCTGCGAGCCGATTCCACTGCTGAATGTTTGTCTTCTAAGGTCTGAAGAACACCAAATATATCTTTACTTTTAGATTTGAAATCTGTTCCAGCTGATTCTAACTCAAATACTGGAACAGCGTCTGTTTTCGACATTTTTTTTTATGTATTTATACTGGAACTCTGTTACTGTTATTACATGATTCTGTAACCTAAAATAATACAACAAGCCAACAGTGAGGCTAATGTCCCCCGCCAAAATCCCAAAATAAATAGATGACACATATTAATTAATTGCACATTTATTTTTTTCAAAAGTATTGAGCAATCAAACTATACACTAAGTTTCATCACTCTCTATCAGATACAATGTTCATCAGCGAACTCCATCAAGGCATTCACCTACACCTAGTTCGAATATTCTACCTTAATTAGAAGGAGAATTATTGTGTTCCAAAGTCCAGACCTATCAAACTGTTTATCGCTCTGCTTACCCTCAGCAGAAAATGTTCATTATCAAACTTTTTGATTAAATGAAACTATATACCAAGTTTCATAATTCTCACTTAATTACAACTAAAGTTATTGCATCCCAAAGCATCAACTAATCAAATTGCTTATCTCTGCTTACCCTGAATAGAAAATGCTCGTCTTCGAACTCCATCAAGGTATTGACCTAATAAACATCTACATCAAGTTTGAATATCCTAGCTCAATTAGAAGGAAAGTTACTATGTTCCAAAGTCTCGGCCAATCAAATTGCTTATCGCTCTGCTTACCCTGAGCAGAAAATGCGCATTATTGAACTTAGTCAAGGTATTGATGAAATAAAACTATATACCAAGTTTCATCACTCTAACTTAATTACATCTCAAGTTATCGCGCCCCAAAGCATCAACCAATCAAATTGCTTATCTCTGCTTACCCTAAGCGGTAAATGCTCATCTTCGAATTTCATCAAGGTATTGACCTACTTAACACCTACACCAAGTTTGAATATCCTAGCTCAATTAAAAGGAGAGTTATTATTTTCCAAAGTCTCGGCCAATCAAATTGCTTATCGCTCTGCTTACCCTGAGCAGAAAATGCTCATTATCGAACTTATCAAGGTATGGATAAAATAAAACTATATATCAAGTTTCATCACTCTCACTTAATTACAACTTAAGTTATCATGTCCCAAAGCATCAACCAATCAAATTGCTTATCTCTGCTTACCCTAAGCGGAAAATGCTCATCTTCGAACTCGATCAAGGTAATGACCTAATAAACACCTACACCAAGTATGAATATTCTAGCTCAATTAGAAAAAGAGTTATTGTGTTCCAAAAAGTGTGACAGACGGACGGACGGACAGACGGACGGACAGACGGACGGACGAACGAACCCATTTTAATAGTCCCCTGCTTTCTTCGAAAGGCGGGGGACAAAAATTATGATAATGTGAATAAATATCAATTTTTTTACACATTAACTGAAACCTCATTAGAGAGAGCGAAATGGGGTTTAACGTCCACTCAACACAACTAGGTCATTTCGGGACTAACATATGGTTTAATTTTATTTCAATAATTTGCTTGCGCGTAGGGGTCTTTAGCAGTGGGAGGAAACCAGAGTGCTCGGAGGAAACCCACGAGGTTGAGAAGGCGCCCCTATCTCCATGCCACATATGCTCACACCAGGGCTCGAAACCACAGCCGCAAGCCAGAGGTGGCCGGCCAGCTAGAGGTCAAAGCGCGGCACTCTAGACCACTAGGCCATACCAACCCCCCGAAACCTCATTAGCATTTTTGGATTTAGAATACATCATAAATAATATAAGCCTATAGATGTGAAGATCTTTTTAGAGAGAGAGGGGATGTAATGTCCACTTGACACAAACTAGGTCATTTTGGGACTAACACATGGTTCAATTTTATGTCATTAATTGAGTAGGTATCTTTTGCAGTGGGAGTAAACCAGAGGACCCTGAGAAAACCCACGAGGTTGGGCGGGGGACCCTACTCCAGTCCTTGCCACCTACAAAGGGGGAATCAAAACCATACCAGTTGAATCAATGATCACCCTTATGTTAACACAACAGGTATAATAAGACTATAAAGTAGCATAGCCTGTAACATATTCTTACTCATTGTAAAATATGAAATACTGTTCTGCACCAACTGGGCTATTGAAGACAGCCATCAGCAATGACTATTTTGCCCGAACAGCAGTGGTACAATCTGTTCTCATATCGAATTCCAACTGCCAAGGGATCATTTACATGCAAGCCAATATGGGACTTTGGGGTTTCCGTCTCATCTGAAGGACTGTACATTGTTGCCTGTCAGGCCCATGCAGTGAACGAACACGGTAGGCCTAACATACCTCCTAGTTAGCGAGCATATATATGTCCTACCTACTTCGCCACCGTGACTCCGTTGTAAATTAAAATCACAGGTCATGACAACAATTATGTTTATTTCATTTTGTCACAAGGAAATTGAGGTTTTTCCAAACTTGACTTTGCTTAAAACAGTCATAATGAAATGGCAAAAACATTTGCAAAATCGAAAAAGGGGCAGAATTTGGGATTAATTAACCCATGGCATAGTGTGAACTGAGTTGGATTGATTAAGAGAAAAGGAAAAGGAAAATGATCATGATGACAATGACAATTGATTTGAATGATGATTGTTAATGTTATTGTAGACTAGAGTCATTTCTTAAATTTTCAAAGTTCAAGCATTCATTTTATTTACGAAAAGACTGCAATGTCACCCAATAAATGGTTATCAAGTTTATGAATTATAATTTAGCGGAAATTGGTGGGTCTCTACGTATAAATTAATCATTTTTTAAACCTTTGATTTGGAAATTATTTTTCGAGGCCATTTTCTTTTTTTTTCAGAGTTATTTCCCTTGTTTGGAATAATGTCGTAAATGTAAAATAATGATAATACAAATAATATTAGAGACAGTTGTGTATCATTTAATTCGTCTGAGTATAGAAATAAAACTGAATTTATTGAAGTTTACGTGAGAACTCTGAAAAATATCAAGTAAAAAAAAAGGTTCACATATTTACGACACCCGTAAGATAAAAAAACGGAAGTTGTTCTTTGTTCCCGGCGAATTTTAACAAAGCTTCAGTTTTCTTGTAAAAAGTGCGATTTTAGTTACAAAATGAGTGGCGGTGTGTACGGAGGAGGTGAGTTAGATTTCTACCGTACCATATTATTTAATTTTATGCACATATCTTAGTTCTAGTAAACATTTTTGTCAAAAAAAAGAAAATCGGTTTTGTTTACCACGTGAATTGTCTCCCTTGCCGTGGCTTGTGAAAGCACAGGAATTTGACCTTCTATCCGTATATATAAGTATAAGCATACACCATGTCATACATGTCATACAGTATAAAAAAAGAACAGGAATGCAATGCCTTTTCAAGACTCGACTTTACCTGCTCTCGCTTCAACTCGTTTTTCCCCCACAATTCGTAATGTCAGGCCATCAAACCTCTGCCGATCCACTCAGATGAGATATGTTTTTTCTTCAATCCAGTTCCTTTGATTTTTATAAATACTCCCACAAAACGATATCATAGCCAATTGTTTCCAATATTTACATTACATTCGCTCATAACTACTTCCGTCCGAGAATCCATGTCTTGATTTGAGTGACGTCACACATTTCGAACGATACGCGATGAATAGACGCATTCGGCGTACCTCGGTTTTAGTTTATCTGATTTAACATTTTGTATTTTAGAAAAAATTAAAACTAATAAAAACAATAAACAGTTATAATAAATAAATCGTCCATTCAATCTTTAAGGGCTTCAACAAAACGATTTGTGGTTTGTTTGATTTATCCAACAGCATTTTTAGACAAGAAAAAACTTTATAAATTATTATAGGCCAAAATACAAAAAAACAATGCACATATTCGAGTATTGAGCCTTCGTAAATTAAAATTTTAAAAAAATACCCCTTCCCCCCAAAAAAAAGGAGTTTGTTGGATTTAACAGCATTTTTAAAAAAGAAAAAAAACTTTATATATAGGCCTATATTAACTATTTAAAAAAAAATCCTTCACATATTCGAGTATTGACGCTTCATTAATTAAAATTAAATTTTTTTTTAAAAAAAACAATGGAGTTTGTTGGATTTAAAACAGCATTTTTAAAAAAGGAAAATTTTTTATATATAGGCCTATATCAACTTGGGCCCTATTTTAAAAAAAAATCCTTCACATATTCGAGTATTGACGCTTCATAAATTAAAATTTACAAAAAAAATCATCTGATTTTCCACACAATGTTTTAGAAAATATAAAAAATTTAATAGCCGGTTTGGGCTCGTCAAAATTCCGAAGAGCAGTTATGAATTCCAGAAATATTAATTTTAAGGTATTTACCAAACAACGGTATCAAATATCTTTTCCATAATTGGTGGTTGACGGACAAATTATGTATTCTATAAATAACCTGAAGCGAAGACAGGCGATGACAGCGAGTTATCCGCCCCTGATAGTGCTTGTTCACAATTTTTGTTTTTTATAAATTGATATTTTACCGCTGTGAGTAGTTTTGTATTATGCATTAAAAAATGCAAAACACACACTTTAATCTATTTTGGATTTTATTTGTGACTAATTTTATTTTTTGATTTTTAAAATTCACCGCGTATCGTTCGAAATGTGTGACGTCACTCAAATCAAGACATGGATTCTCGGACGGAAGTAGTTATGAGCGAATGTAATGTAAATATTGGAAACAATTGGCTATGATATCGTTTTGTGGGAGTATTTATGAAAATCAAAGCAACTGGATTGAAGAAAAAACATATCTGAGTGGATCGGCAGAGGTTTGATGGCCTGACATTACGAATTGTGAGGGAAAAACGAGTTGAAGCGAGAGCAGGTAAAGTTGAGTCTTGAAAAGGCATTGCATTCCTGTTCTTTTTTTATACTGTATGACATGTATGACATGGTGTATGCTTATATATACGGATAGAAGGTCAAATTCCTGTGGTGAAAGTTAATATATTAAAAATGCAAAAATCTTATTTATTAATTTTGTTGTTTAATGTTCCATTGAAGTCATCTTTACTTAGTCAGACTTCAGAATGGAAAACCATTGATACTGCCAATTGAATGTCACGACGGCAATTGTAATTCAGCATCTGCATTGCCGTGAGTTTTGCATGCACCCCTTGAGGCTTGACCCTCCCGGCGCTTTTTAGAGACCCAGGGCTTTTTGAGACCCGGCGCTTATTAGAGGAAATACGGTAACTGCTATTATAATAACAAGGAGGGTGAAACCGCCCGATATAAAAGATAGGCTGGTATGAAACAGACCAAGGTTACCGGCACCTGACGGTCACTGTCTGGATTGGGAATGCCGATTAGTATCAGTTAAGTACCGGTATCATCACAGAAAGACGCCAGTCTACTCATCATTTCTTTTTTTGTATTTTGCTTGCGCAAGGTAAATTTATTGGTGAACTTTGTTCAAGACAAACACACACACGCTGTAGATTAAATTAAAAGTCAATCTTATTTCAAATGGTGAAAACATTAACTATTTTTCAGATGAGGTTGGTGCGATTGTGTTTGATATTGGATCCTATTCCTTTAGGGCCGGATTTGCAGGAGAAGATACACCAAAGGTATGATCGAGAACAAGTTTAATACTTCTGTAAGATAAAATATGGTGGAATGAAATAAAGTTTAACATCCTACTGTACTGCTCTTAAACTGGGCTAATGAAGAAGGACATGCACCATACAATATGAGGGAAATATAATTCCAACTGTCAAGGGATCTTTTACATGCACACCAATGTGTAAAGAGACCTTGGTTTTTTGTCCCATTCAAATAACAAAATAGCTGTCCTTGACAAGCCCCCCGTCATGGGAAACCACATCAGAAAATCTTTATGAACGTTCTCGGCCAATGCAGGGATCAAACAACCGACCTCCATGCTAGCGAACCAGCGTCTTACCCACTTAGCCACAGTGACTTCCAGGCCGCATAGCATAATAATAATATCAATGATATTTGTATCATACAACAAGTATTCCTTCCCTGGGGGAATGATCTAGGCGCTAGACAGTGTTCGTTCTAAATAACCGAGTTCTTACATTGGATTTAAAATTGACACCCAACCAGATTGTCCATACTTATATTTTTTATCTGTTTAGACTGAAATGCCAACTCATGTTGGTATAGTTGATGATCTGGAGGCAGCCATGGAAACAGACACATTAGACGTACCTAAACAACCTGATAGAAAATATTTCATGGATACAGTTCATATAAAAGTTCCTCGAAAAAAGATGGATATGGTTAGTTTCCTTAAAGATGGAATGGGTGAGTGATATTGCTCTTATTTATCAGGCACCGAGCTCACAAAGCATTCTCAGACTCAAGTTACGAATTTACTCAACTTTCAAACACTGTTTATTAGAAATATCTTTGTTTATTAGAAATATCTTTGTTCCAGCAAAACAAAATATTGCACATAGTTTCTCATTGAAGTATTTGGTACATTAAAACAACAGAAGTTTTATAAAGGGCTATATTTTATTTAGAATAAGGCAAATAATTTTTAGAAAATTCTTAACTTAAGTCTGAAAATGTTTTGTGAACTCAGGACCTGACGCTCTAAATGTAATAATAACACATGGATTATACTTGTTGTGATTGTTCATTAGGCCAGGAGTTGGAATCCTATTGGGAGGGGGGGGGCAGGTCTGGGTCTTGATCAATAGGGGGTGTGACAAGCCTGATTGGGGGGTTGGGGTGGCCTAGAGTGTCACACTTTGTCCTCTAGCTGGTTGAGCATAACTGGCTTGGAGATAAAAGTGTCTTCTCAACCTCATGGGCAAGCCTGGAAATCAGGCACCTGTCACAGACAATGTCAGGCACAGATTCAGACTTTGTCAGGCACAAAACCTCTGGTGCCTGTCATTTTGTCCGGCACTGATTTGTCTTTTTTTTTTATATTATTAATGCATATCCAGCACTAAGATGAAATGTCAGGTACTATTTCATTAGTGCCTAACATTTTGTCAGGTACATCTAAAACGGTTATTTCCCAGCCTGCTCATGGGTTTAAAATAAGACAAATTGTCTGTGATATCACCTTTGGTTGAAGCAGACGTTAAACTCTAAGAACAATAAGTCTGAGTCTTACATGTATGTCCATACATGTCATCAAGAAAGAGTGGGGTACTTGACAAGCCTGGGTCTATTGTTCATACATGTATTTATTTTTATACAGTTGATAATAATTTGGGGTATATTTATTTTTATACAGTTGATAATAATTTGGGGTATATTTATTTTTATACAGTTGATAATTGGGGTATATTTATTATTATACAGTTGATAATTGGGAAGTATTTATTTTATCTAGTTGATAATTGGGATGTATTTGAGAAAGTTATGGACTATACGTATGAAAGACATATAAAATCAGAAGCAGACCATCATCCTGTAATGATGTCAGAACCTGCTGTAAGTTTCTTTCTTTTCTATAATCTATCTTGTTTTAATCTATCTCGCAGATTTACTGGTTTTAACAAACATCGACAACCGTCACACAGTTCTAATACCTTGTATGGTAATTTGTGTCTTGACAAAGTCTTTGGGCTGGTGTCTTAGAGGTGGTTGGGATGGCCTAGTGGTCTAGAGTGCCGTGCTTCGTCCTCTAGCTGGCCAGTCACCTCTGGCTTGCGGCTGTGGTTTTGATCCCTGGTGTGAGCGTTTGTGGCATGGAGATAGGGGCGCCCTCTGAACCTCTTGGGTTTCCCCCCGGGCACTCAGGTTTCCTCCCACTACTAAAGACCATTACACCCAAGCTAATTATTGAAATAAAATTAAACCATATGTTAGTCCCGAAATGACCTAGTTATGTTCAGTGGACATTAAACCCCGTTTCTCTCTCTCTCTCTCTCTCTGGTGCCTTAGAAGTATGTCAAGGCTTGGCCATGAAAGTAGAATTTCAAACAATATAAGCTTGAACATACATTATGCAAGAGCTAAATCTGCCGATTGCAAGTCTTTCTTTAGACCTGAAATGTTATCTTATAATTATTAATTAGACACTAATTAACATGACAAGACCATAATCTGATGGGTCCAATTTTCAAACGATTTGAATCTGATCTGCGTGTTCAACAGTGGTTGATAGTTAAGTGTAAAAATTGGTAATCGATATTGCCTGTTTGATATGTAGTGTAGTTAATAATTGGAATAATGCTAAAATTTTCGTCCTTTGACAAGAAAACGTCTTCCTAATTGGAATTTGAAAAAAATAATTATGAGTAATTATGACCAACTCAAAATTTGAACTGAAATCCCAAATTTAAAACTCATTGATCTGGTTTTGGACATGGTAAATCATGATGCTGTTTTTTTTATGTTTTTTCAGTGGAATACGAGAGATAAAAGAGAAAGAATGACAGAAATAATGTTTGAGAAATATAATGTACCTGCTTTCTTCTTGAGTAAAAGTCCAGTTTTATCAGCGTATCCTTTTTGTTATTATCAAGTTTTTATTAGCCAATTTATCAGCTTGAATGAAAACAGACAATAAATAAACTTATTTCGGAATCACTGTCCCTCTAAGCGCGCTCCAACCTTGTGGTTATTCTCAAAGATCCCTTGTGAAAACGAATTATAGAAATTAAACTGGACCATATGTTAGATCCAAAATGACCTAGTTTGTGTCCAGTGGACGTTAAACCCAATTCCTCTCTCTCTTAGCGCGCGTCTGTCCTCCTAAGTATACGTCTATCTATAGTAATATTTGTGTGTTTTATTCAGTCTTGGACAGGTGGCTATACTAGGGTTGTCCCGAGGCTGAAATTTGGTGTATAGTGGTGGTGGCTCTGACCAGGGAGTAACATAGGCCTGGTGGCGATGGACTACCACTTTCAGAGTTATTCAACTTCCAGCTCATGGCTATACCCCTGCTGGTGGGGAGATTGGGATGGCCTAGTGGTCTAGAGTGCTGTGCTTCGACCTCTAGTTGGCCTGCCGTCTCTGGCTTGCGGCTGTGGTTTCGAGCCCTGGTGTGAGCGTATGTGGCATGGAGATAGGGGCGCCTTCTCAACCTCTTGGGTTTCCTCAGGGCACTCTGGTTTCCTCCCACTGCTAAAGACCCCTACGCGCAAGCGAATTATTGAAATAAAATTAAAAACCATATGTTAGTCCCGAAATGACCTAGTTGTGTTGAGTGGATGTTAAACCCCATTTTTCTCTCTCTCTCTATCCTTGCTACGCTGGGTCAACCGCTAGTGAGAACATAAAGGAAACTGACTGAAGTTAGGAGTAGGGTCTTTCGTCTTAGCTCAAAGTTTTTCTTCCAGTTTCCTCCCATGGCTCAAGTCCCTTATGAACAAATGGTTGAAATGGTGATGTTCCTACTTTGTTGGGGGGGGGGGATGATGGCTGAATGGTTAGCATGCGCGTGCTGTGTCATAAGGTCTGTCATCGAGTTAACTGTTGTGGTTTCGAATCCCTGGTTGTACGTGGCAAGGTAGGGCCGCCTGTCCAACCATGTAGGTCCTCCGGTTTCCACCCACTGCTAAAGACCCCTACGCGCAAGCCAATTATTGAAATAAATTTTTTAAAAACATATGTTAGTGCTGAAATGACCTACTTTGTGTGGAGTGGAGGTTATAACCCCATTTATCTCTCTCTCTCTCTCTCTGTCTCTCTCCTACTTTGTGTGCGTCTCTCTCCTACTTTGTGTCCAGTAGAGGGTAAATAAATCTGATTTATCTCTTCTTTCCTATGCTCTAGTTTCCATGACTGTAATTTCTAGATTTGCAAATGGTAGATCAACAGCTTTGATATTAGACAGTGGCGCCACCCATACGTCTGCTGTTCCTGTATATGATGGTTATGTTTTACAGCATGGTAAGTATGTCTGGAAAAATATTCCGTTTGGCACTGGGGGGTTGGATGGCTGCATGGTTAGCACATGCACGCTATATCATAAGGTCTGTTGTTGAGTCAACTAGTGTTGTTTCGATTCCCCAGTTGTACGTGACAAGGAGTGCGGTCACCTGTCAAACCTTGTCGGTTTTCTCCGGTTTTCTCCCTCTGATAAAGACCCCTATGTGCAAGCGAATTATTGAATTGAAATTGTTAGTCACAAAATGACCTAGTTTGTGTTGAGGGTATGTTTAAACCCATTTCTCTCTCTCATAGCACACTGTATGGTGTAAGTCTGTCTTCATTAGACCAGTCAGAGCAGAACAGTAGGCCGCTAATAAACCCCTTTTCATTTCATTTTGTTCTCCATTTCACATCAAATTTATTTTAGTTGTGTTGAGTGGACGTTAAACCCCATTTCTCTCACTCTCTCAAATTTATTTTGTATTTTTCAGGTATCGTTAAATCGCCTTTAGCTGGTGACTTTGTTACAGTAGAATGTAGAAAAATGATGGAAGAATTAAATGTAGAGGTTATCCCCCCTTATCTTATAGCAAGTAAAGTAAGTTACGCTCTTTAATTTACAAACCAACAATATCAGACGTGATATTGGAGTACGCAAGCCATTGAGCATGTCCCATATTGGAGAACGTAAGTGGTTGAACAGATCCAATATTGGAGATTTTTTTTTTTTTTTTTTTAAGTTAAGATACATTACAAAACTATATAATACAACAAAATATACATTACAATACAACACAGTACAGCAGTACAGTACAATATAATACAATACAATACATAAAGAAAAACAAAACACCCCCCCCCCCCCCAAAAAAAAAAAACCATTGGAGAATGCAAGCTGTCATACTTATAGAGCCACATAAAGTGTTTTGATGATGAAGTTTTCCCTGTACATGTATTCACAACTTTTCCATCCACTTCTTAGCAGGTTACATAGAAATTGGCATTAGATCGACTTATTCCCAGGCAAAAAGTACACATGGAAAAGATTGCCCTAAGCTGAAAGTTCGAGACAAGTTAACTGATGTATTTCAGTAATTTATTGATTTTGTTGTTTATTTTTCCAGGAAGAAGTAAAAGAAAATGACCCAGCAAAATGGAAGAAAAAAGATATTTGTGAAGTGACCAAATCATTTAATAATTATATGGTTAAGGTTTGTTTACACTGATTGTTTTTTATTACGGAGATTGGATGTTCTAGTGGTCTAGAGAGCCGCGCTTCCACCTCTAGCTGGCCGTCCACCTCTGGCTTGCGGCTGTGGTTTCGAGCCATAGTGTGATCGTATGTGGTATGGAGATATGGGCACCTTCTCAACCTCGTGGGTTTCCTCCGGGCACTCCGGTTTCCTCCCACTGCTAAAGACCCCTACGCACAAGGGAATATTGAAATAAAATTAAACCATATGTTAGTCCCGAAATGACCTGGTTGTGTTGAGTTAATGTTAAACCCCATTTCTCTCTCTATCTTTATTACAATGAATGAAGTAAAAAAAAATTAATAATTATATGGTTAAGGTTGGTCTACATTGATTGCTCTTCATTACAATGAATGAAGTACAAATCTGACCAATTAAATAAAACCCATCATAATACCTCTCTTTTTTTTTAAAAAGATATAATAGATTAAACATACATTGTACAAGGGCTAAATCTGCCTATTGCACGTCTTTCTTTAAAGGGACAATCCCGAATAAAACAGAGGCCCAAAAATAAAAGTCTGAGAATGTATGAAAATAAAACGCCAAAATATAGGAGAATGGTGTATTTACCTTGTCTCAAAATTTTAACTCAAAATATTGAGTCGTTTGGACGTGAACCCCAAAACTGCTTATCCGGACACGTAACCCTTTTAAGATTTCGGGTAAATTGTTTCGTTGGGTGACCTTATAAACATATTACGTTTACTTGAGAGGGTTATGCAGTGAATAACCCATGAGCCGTACTTGATAAAAAAAAAAAGGCAAATTTCAACTACACATTATTTTTTTTAAAAAAATGTTTGGTTTTATCCAGATACCACAAAATACACCTTGGGGCACCGGTCTCAAATACCAGACGAAGACTGATGGATTTAAGTCGTTTGAAAACGTATCATAAATACTGAAGTAGTTGCTCGGCCCTTGACTCGAATATTTTAAGGGATTTTAACACAAAATTTAGCAGTTTTATTCCCAAAACAAATATCGGGATTAACCCTTTAAGTCTTCAATGTTTAATAAACTATTAATTAACTTACTAAGACTATAATCGACCCTGATGCCATTAGTTGACTGTGATATAAGTAGATCTAAGTACGTTTTGTGGTCGAAGTGGTTACCGTAAAATGGATAATCAAGACTTTGTTTATTATCATAACGGTAGCAATGACAATCAAGGCCAGGCTATAATTGTATCGCTGATGTCTAGACTCAGGGTGAAGTAATTTGACTCGGCATATTCTCCTTTCATGATCAATTTTGTAACTATTAAGGGGGGTGGCTCCAATTCAATGAGAAAATATTAAATAAATTTGACATTTATTTTAATTACTTGTTTCTGCTACAGCTTATGACATTCACATATAGATAATTATGTTCCTTGGTGTTTTTACTAGGATATATAAAATCTATATTTTATCAAGCTTTTTTTTTTAGGCTTTTCCTCAACGGCATGGGGTAGCCATCCTGGATTATGGGATATGGGCGTGGCCAGGTTCCGAAATGCAAAATTTTCAAAAACTTGTGTGATAACGATAAAGTCCTGAAAATTTCAGAGCAATAGCTTTAATAGTTGACGGTGCAATTTAAAAAACGAATATTTTCTCATTGAATTGGAGCCACCCCCCTTAAAGCCTGAGAATGTTTTGTGAAAGTGGGCCCAGGTGGCTTGGTGAGTGAAGTGCTGCCTGTCTAACAAGGAGGTCATTTGTGTGATCCTTTACATTATCTATTTTTTAACTATGTTTGTTTTGTAAATGTTGGAGTATACATGTATACACAGAAATTAATGTTAAATATTCTATGTTTCAGGATGTTTTACAGGATTTTGCTGCGTCTGTATTAAATGTCTCGGATGCTCCATACGATCAAGAGTAAGTTGTCCACCATCACTGGTATAAATGTCATGATGCGTTATTTTAAACAATAATAATCATTTTGTGTGAAAGGTGAATCTCTGATAGAAATATCAGTCCAAAAATGATTCAATTCCATTCAGTATTTACATATATATATATTGATAGGGCTGGGCAAATGGAGGTCGAATTTTGGGAACGTGTGTTTTCTAAGGTAATTTTGGTTTCTGAATCCGAATCTGGAGAAACTTTTGTTCTGTGACGTCATTTTGAGCTGGTTCCGTGGCCTTCAAAATGGCGGCCCAAAAATGGCGGTCCAATATGTTAGAATATATGTTTTCATGACTGTGGATTCTGATAACATCCTTTATTGATATGAGGGTAATAACTGGAAAAAAGTCATTTTGAAAATGGCCACGGAACCAGCTCAAAATGAAGTCACAGAACAAAAATTTCACCAGATTCGGATTCAGCAGCCAAAATCGCCTTAGAAAACACTTGTTTCCAAAATTTGACATTCATTTGCCCACCCGTATTATTGAATTGAAATTTTAACCCATCTATGCTGCTTGCTATGTAATAAACCCGCCACCATTTTGTTATTCAGTAATCCTCAATGATAAGTTGAATTAAAATTTTCATTGATCTACACTGCTCGCAAAGCAATAAGCTGGTCGCTAGTTTGTTGTTGACGAAAATTTAATGATAGGCTTATTGAATCTGATTTCATTCAAGCTCCGAAATTAGCTAGCATTGGTATTCTGAATTTGTTTTCCTAATTAAATGTTAAATAATCAATCTGAGTTCATATTAAGCTTTGAGGATAAGGGAAAATGGCGATGTGCTGAATGTAAAACCTCATTTCTTTTCTCTATTGGTAGAACTGTAGAGAGTATGCCTATGTTTCATTATGAATTCCCTAATGGCTATAATTTGGATTTTGGTTCGGAAAGATTTAAAGCTTGTGAGGGTTTATTTGATCCATCGATTATCAAGGTAAGTCAAATATATCAGTTGAAAGTCGAGGCTCGTTATTTCAGGGGTTTTGAATCCGTTGCCAACGACAATATGGTTTAAATCCATTCAGCATTTACAAAGGTATGTTACCTGTTGATACCATATTAGGTTATGTAACATGCTTTTGCGTTTTGATTGGACAATTAGACACTGTTGAATGGACAATAACACCCCTCTGTTTTAGTAATTTCTTTAAAATCCTAAATATAGCATGTTACAATGTTGATAAACACTTCCTGTTTGGCTACGCGTCTTGGGTCCTAATGATCCCAGGACATGTCTATTGGACAATAACACCCCTCTAAGTGTAAAACCAGAGGTGTTTATCTCCTAAATGTGATTTTATAGAATATACCTGGCCCTGAGCTCACAAAGCACTCACAGACTTTAGTTAAGGATTTTCTCAAAATTGTTCCCCTTATTTTAACTAAAATATAGCCCTTTATAAAACTTTTGTTATTTTAATGTACCAAATACAACAATAAGAAACTATGTGCAAAGCTTTGTGTTTCTGGATCAAAGATATTTTTCATAAACAGTGATTGAAAGTTGGGTAAATTCTCAACTTAAGTTGGAGAATGCTTTGTGAACTTGTAGTCTGGTAATACTATATTAGGTAATGTGATATTATGGGATGTACCAAGTAATACTATATTAGGTAATGTGATATTATTGGATGTACCAAGTAATACTATATTAGGTAATGTGAATATATACCTGGTAATATGATTATATACCTGGAAATGTGATTATATATCTGGTAATGTGATTATATACCTGGTAATGTGATTTTATACCTGGTAATGTCATTATTATATATCCAGTAATGTGATTATATATCCGGTGATGTGATTATATATCCGGTAATGTGATTATATATCCGGTAATGTGATTATATATCCGGTAAGGTGATTATATATCCGGTAATGTGATTATATACCTGGTAATGTGATTATATATCGGGTAATGTGATTATATATCCGGTAATGTGATTATATATCGGGTGATGTGATTATATATCCGGTAATGTGATTTTATACCTGGTAATGTGATTATATACCTGGAAATGTGACTATATATCTGGTAATGTGATTATATACCTGGTAATGTGATTTTATACCTGGTAATGTCATTATTATATATCCAGTAATGTGATTATATATCCGGTGATTTGATTATATATCGGGTAATGTGATTTTATACCTGGTAATGTGATTATATACCTGGTAATGTGATTATATACCTGGTAATGTGATTATATACCTGGTAATGTATATATTATAGGATATACCTGGTAATACTATGTTAGGAGCTGGTCATGTGGTAACTACAAGTGTTGGTATGTGTGATATAGACTGTAGACCTGTAAGTATAAATAGAGAATCTCCTACTGGTCTTTTTTCATATCAAAAAATATCAACACAAGCGGATATTGTAAAAAAAAAAACGAGGCTCTATGAATACAGTATGGCGTAGTGATACATCGATTTTTGACAGCAATTCAACCATTGCAAAGTCCTATATTTTGACCCAGTGTTTCCATCAAGGTCAATTTAATAAAAATAGTTCCTTTTTAATAAATAAGAAAGAAGTATTTTTAATAAAATATGAACTATTCTTTGAAAATAAAAAAAAGTAGTTCCTTTTTGATTGACCAATTTATCACACAAGCGATATCTACTGTAGGATGTATTATGGGGTGATAAAATCTTGATACACAAACTGTCTTCTGTCAACATCTTGCCACATAGCGACATTCTTGGTTAATATCCGTTTGCTTTCAAAAGTATAATATTTTGTTCAATTAAAAAAATATTAAAATAAAAAAAATAGTATAATAATTTGTTTATTACAAATATTATGTTCAATTTAAAAAAAATGTTTTTATTATATTCAATTTAAAAAAAAATGTTTTTATTATATTCAATTTAAAAAAAATGTTTTTATTATATTCAATTTAAAAAAAATGTTTTTATTATATTCAATTTAAAAAAAATGTTTTTATTATATTCAATTTAAAAAAAATGTTTTTATTATATTCAATTTAAAAAAAATGTTTTTATTATATTCAATTTAAAAAAAATGTTTTTATTTTATTCAATTTAAATTTTTTATTTTTATTTTATTCAATTAAAAGATGATTTTGTTTTATTTGTAGAGTTTATATGGTAGTGTTATAGTTGTTGGTGGTAATACGTTACTTGGTGGTTTCACAGAAAGATTAAACAGAGATTTAAGTTCTAAAACACCACCGGTACGTACATCATTAACGCACAGTTTTATCATCCGTCTAGGTGGTTTGATAATCTGATCTATATTTCGTTTTTTGTTTTTTATTCTTTCAATGGCCTACACTACATGAAGATCAGACCAGTTGTTTTTGTAGGTCCTGCAGGGGTTGTACGAGCGCCTTTTGACCCTATGGTGTCAGGCATTTAATAATCGATCAGCCTTGATGTTTTTATTAGTTTATCCACAATTCCGCGCAGAGAACGTCAAGAACTCGCCATTACAGACCGTTTCATTAGCTTATTCTTCACATCAATAAGAACGCCTGTTATATAACAACTCTTCCAGATCCTAGTGTAGTAAAGACAAGTAAAATGAAAGTAGAATCTGTTTTCTAATCAGATTGAGACAGGGTTTTTCTAAATGTTGTTTTCTGACAGTGAAAGCAGACCTAAACCTCTCGTCTACCTTCGGTTGTACAGTTATTCGTACTTTAGTTCAATCTATGGTCATGACCAGCCAGGCCATATGATAGAGCACGGTTGGCAGGCGCGGATCTAAGGGGGGGAGGGTGTGGCAGTGAGACTTGTGTATCTGCTCTTTAATTGATGATATATAAACATGATTTTCGCATTGTCTATGCCCAGGCAATGCGTCAAGGCTCTGGGGACTACACCAAACCACTAATGCATGGGGCTCTCAAATGATTACCCTTTGACCCAATGTATGGCCCCCCCCCTCGACAAAATCCTTGATCCAGGCACGGTCGGGATAGTTCAGACTGTAGTCGCATCAATAGTCTACTACATCCGCCGAAGGTCGCCCTATCTGCTACTGCTTGTACATCTAATGGTTTCTAATGTGATCACAGTGGCTAAGTGGATAATTCGCTGGTTCGCTAGCCTGGAGGTCGAGTGTTCGATCCCTGCATTGGCCGAGAAAGTTCATCTCGATTTTCCGACGTGATTTCCCCTTGTCAGTGATACAGAAGGAGGGCCTGACAAGGACAGCTGCCTAGTCGTTCGGATGGGACGAAAAACCGAGGTCCCGTGTACACATTGGAGTGCACGTAAAAGATCCCTTGGCGGTTGGAATTCGATATAAGAGTAGGCCGTAGCGCCGCTGCCCGGGCAAAATTTCCCTCATAGCACACTGTATGGCGTATGCCCGTCTTCAATTTGCTCAGGTTAAGTGCATAACAGTAGGACGTTAAACCCCATTTCATTCATACATTCTAATGTACATGGAAGTTCAATAATTTCTGATTATTACTTACAAGAGTTATGGCCCTTGTTTTTGTAGAGTATGAGATTAAAGATTATAGCAGCAACAAGTACAGCGGAGAGAAGATTTAGTTCGTGGATTGGTGGCTCTATTCTAGCTTCACTGGTAATTATTCTACTTTATATACATACAATAACTTGTAACAATAAGGGTCGTAATTTAAAAAGGAGGGCAATTGCTAGAGGGTCCCTTGTGACTTGAGTTATAAACAAAAATGCAATAATTATATAGTTTGTTTTATTATTTGTAAGGAAGTTTGGGGTCACGATGGGTAAGAGGCTGGAATTAGCCTAGAGGTTGGGTGTTCGTTCCTTGCATTAGCCATGAAAGTTCATCTCGATTTTCCAGCGTGGTTCCCCCTTGTCAGTGGTGCAGGACAGAAGGGACGAAAAACATACTGTGACATAGTAACCACACAATATTGCAGTCTTTCTTGAAATATAGTGCAGCACTGTGGATGCTTACAGTTGACCTCTGGATCCATTCCCTTGATTTGATATTTGTTTATTTTCTGCAATGTCCACAGGTTTGCCTTGCCAGGTTTGTTTTCCCCGTAGTCCTGCACTTACTAGTAAACTATAAAATCGGTGTAATCTGCTAAAATCAATATCTAACATGTGACATTCTGCCATGTGCGATAAACATTTCTGCGTAAATGTCATATACCCCAGTATATGTTGTTAATACTGACATTTATAAATTTCAATATCAAATTATTATAAATTATGTATTTTAGGGAGCCTTTCAACAGATGTGGATTTCTAAACAAGAATATGATGAAGGTGGAAAAAGTTGTGTCGAGAGAAAATGTCCTTGAACTTTGACCCCAAAAGATATTGTGACAGACATGAAAAACTAACGAGTGCTTCGGTGAAGAAAAATCAAACTATGACAATATATTATTTTTTGTGCATAACACAAATAAACAAAAGGTCATAGCGTGGTGTAAAATGGCTGATATTTCGAGATAAAAAATAAACAACATTTCACCGCTTATTTCACCGTTGTGTATATATAAGTAGCCTTCTATTTCACTGCTTGTGGTGGAATTTTAAATTTAAATAAAATGTACTCTTTTTGTATTAACTCTTTTGCTGCTGAGTAGCAGTAAAAAACAGTAGCCCTCAGTGCTAAGCAATTTAGCTATGAATAGCACTAATTTGGAATGGTTTGGTTAAAAACACTCAAATATATCGAAGAATTGAAAACAATTTTTCTCAAGCAAACAAAGAACTTCAACTTCCGCCACTTACAGTGTTGACATCCGTGTCTATTTTTAGTAACATTCTTCACACGCTGTAAAAAATGACATCAACTGTACTAAACTATGTAGGACAAATTTGTCGACTAAAGCCGCCTGCCGCAGCGACCCGTCTAGTCGATAAAAGTCGCCTGCAGCAGCGAAAGAGTTAAACAAATTTTGTAAGAGAATACAGATAACTGATGAGGAAGATGTTACATGTATATCTAACCTCGTGGGTTTCTCCGGGTTCTCCAGTTTCCTCCCACTGCTAAAGACGTGCAAGCGAATTATTGAAATAAAATTAAACCATATGTTAGTCCAGAAATGACCTCGTTTGTGTCGAGTGGACGTTAAACCCTGTTTCTCTCTCCAACTAAAATAATAAAACTCCTTGTCGTTTACAGTCCAGCCTAAATTTATTTTTTACTGAAAAGACATCTTCTATTATAATAAACAAAACGATTACAACAATGATCTTGTTGTTATATCCGTAGATTTTGATACTGCATGTATGTAAGATAGAGATTTCACAACAAATTGAACGCCCGTTGTTTGTATCGGCTTAGTCCATTTTCCACTTTTTTTTCTACCGGTACCATATTTTATTGTTTGTGAATCAGTCTTTACTAATTACTTCCACATTGTCTTGTACGATATATTTTTCTTTGTTCATTATAAATGGCACCGGAAAACATAGAATAATGACTCATTATACTGATGATAAAATGTTATTTGTGTAAATATAGAATATTATGATCTCATATTTTCACACACGATAACAAAACCAATATTAAATAGACCAATATTGAATTCTAATCCATGTTTTTAATTTGGATTTTAAAGAGAATATCGAGTTTAGTGTTTAGCTTCTTTAAAGATAATAATAAACTACAACTTTATGGATAACATTCACTAGGTTTATTAACTGCAATGTTTCAATGAGGAAATTCTCACCGTTCTTTCCTTTAAAGATGTTGTTACGACTGTATATGTATACTTAACATGGAAGAACAAAATGAAAGTAGAGTCAGTTTAATTATCATATAAGATCATGTGATGTTAGGACTGTATACTCAACATGGAAGAACAAAGTGAAAGTAGAGTCAGTGTAATTATTATATAAGATCATGTGTTGTTATGACTGTAAACACGTGAAAGAACAAAATAAAAGTAGAGTTGTTAGGACTGTAAACACATTGAAGAACAAAGTGCAAGTAGAGTCAGTGTAATTATCATATAAGATCATGTGATGTCTAGATTGGTTATATAATATTACACTGACTCTACTTTCAATTTGTTCTTTCATGTTATTAATTTTGAATATTTAAGAAAATATTGAGTTTGGGGTATACTAAATATGGAAGAACAAAGTAGAGTCAGTGTAATTATCATATATGATCATGTGTTGTCTGGGGCCTGTTTCACGAAATTTTAACTAAGATAAAATCCGATTTTAGTAATTCGATTGGATAGTATTAGATTGATTTTAGCGCTTAGCCAATCAGATTTAAGTATGTACTAAAATTTGGATTTTATCTTAAGTTAAAATTTCGTGAAACAGGCCCCTGGACTGGTTATAGGCCTACATTATAGATAACATGTTGTTGACATTTATTTTATCATTCTTATCATTTGTAAATAAAAAAAACAATAAAGACATCATAATCGCTGTTGTTTAACCTATTATTTTATATACCCTACTTTTATACCAAATAGGGTTTTTTTTTATCTAGATATATTTCAAACTGTTTTATTTATATGTCTAATGCTTCAAAAAACATTGTAGGATTTAATTCACTGAAGGAAATAATTAATATTCTGAGTTTGCACACATGTCATTCCTGTATCAATGATTGTAGCGGCCTAGTGAATAATTAGAGGGGTTCACTAGTCTGCATGTTCACTAGTTCGCCACTATAAGAGATACTATAAATATGGGTATCACTAAGCCTAACCCTAACTCTACCCTAAAAATTGATATTGGTGGACTAATGAACCCTAACCCAACCCTAACTCTAATAATAGATATCGGTGGACTAATGAACCCTAACCCAACCCTTACTCTAACAACAGATATTGGTGGACTAATGAACCTTAAAACTAATGAGCATTCCTCCGATTAATAATATTCACTGCTGATTTGTTTGTGATTTGATCCTAAAATAAAATAGGAAGATTCTAGTGATTTTCCTGCCAGATTAGTACATACTTAAATGATATTCCACTGCATGTCTGGCTCCCCTGTATGGTGTACCTGTGTTTCAACATGGAAGCAAAGAAACAAAATGCTCCCAAATTAAATGCGCCAAGGACGTCGGTTGGAAGAATAGGCAGATGATATTGATAAACATTTTAAATTAACACATTTTAATCTCACAACGACCAAAGTCAAAGTATTTTGTTGATTAGACGTTAAACCCTTTTGACTGAGCAAGCCGTAGTGGCCCAGTGATTGTCACCCATTAAATTATCATATCTCAGTTCATTAACCTTAAAGGAGCTGAATCGCTGACATTTGGGACCTAGAAATTCACAAAAGTGGGTCGCAACGCATATAATAATGTAATATGACTGTACATTCAATGGTTTCCGTTTTTACTCCCAATTTCAAATCAGTTATGTTCAACAAAATTAGCCAGCAATCTCAATGGAATGCAAATTCGTAGCATCTGGTTATTCCAGTCTACATGTGACGCTTGATTTGGTGCAATGTGTCTAGCCTCGTCCCTCGAGTCTCTCATTACAACTGGGGCTGAAGTGTGCCAATGTTAAAAAAATTAGTTTATCTTAAATATCGGATATCAAAGATTTTGGTGGATTAACAGGCCTGGACTTACTTCCAGCGAGAATTTCTAATATTCTTAGAAAGTCAAAACATAATTAGGCCTATTTCTATGTCTTTTTGCCAAATAGGTTATCAACCATAGAGCTATATATAACTCTATGTTATCAACTCACCATACAATCATGGGCATTATTTCTCACCCTTAAAAATCTGTGACACAGGAAATAATAACACAATTACCTCCCCTGTTTGCTTTTGACAATAAGGGGCAGCCATTTTCCAACGTTTGATATGAAGTTGAAAATGATATTTTTGCCAATTTCTCAGCTGGCGATAGTGAATTATAGGACTAATAGGAATGAATGAATGAAATGGGGTTTAACGTCCTACTGTTATGCACTTAACCTGAGGTAATTGAAGACGGGCATACGCCATACAGTGTGCTATGAGGGTAATTTTGCCCGGGCAGCTGCGCTACAGCCTACTCTTATATTAAATTGCAACTGCCAAGGGATCTTTTACGTGCACTCCAATGCCTACACGGGACCTCGGTTTTTCGTCCCATCTGAATGACAAGGCAGTTGGCCTTGTCAGGCCCTCCTTCATCACTGACAAGGGGAAATCACATCTGAAAATCGAGATGTTCTTTCTCGGCCAATGCAGGGATCGAACACCCGACCTCCAGGCTAGCGAACCAGCGCCTTATCCACTTAGCCACCGTGATCCCCAGGACTAATAGGATTACTCTTTAACAAGGTAGGACTGTTTATGGATTAAGCCTTTATTTTAATAAATTTTAAATATATAACAAAAAAAATTGAAATTGTAGGTTTAATCGACAGCTGGCTAACAGTAGGCCTACGTTTGCAATGAAGGACAATAATTATTGTAAGCTGGGGTTATAGTCTAAGGGAGGCAACTCTGAATATTTGGGGTTAACTCGGTCAGTGAACCGCTCTACTAGGGTAACTCATATTGTGGCCTCAAGCGATAAAGCATGCCACTTATGTCTTCTTTTTTACATGGCCCTTGAATTAGCTATCCATATTAATCAATTCTTGTTGAAGTAGGTGTTTTTCGTTATAAACGCACAAGTCGGCTTTCAAGAGCAAGAAAATCTATTTTAATCCCTGATGGCTAGGTCAAGGTCGGGAAACCCCCTTCTAAATGACCTTCACACGGTGACCTCGTCAGGAGGCTCGACCTGCAGCTAACAAAATGTCGATGAAAAGACGGAATAGTTTCTTTCGAAGTTTTAAAAACGTTGCACCAGACTTAGATGACTGTATTTATGATCGTGGGGCATCGGCGGCTGCTCAGAACAAATGGGTGTTTGAGATTGCATGGGAAGTAGCAAACAAAGGTAGGTGGCTAACCCTTTACAAATAAAAACATGCATGTCAAACTGTTGCGAACTAATAAAACTAAACCACGTTACATGAGTGAGTTAGGTAAGCTGTTTTACTGTTGGGTGAATACATGACCCGATTGACTGACTGACTGACTGACACACATTCGTACTGCATATACGTAGCCTAATATTATTAATTATTATTAGTGAATTTGAAGTCAATTTTAGTCAAAATATAAATATTGAAATGGAAGCATTGATCAAGATCCTAAATTAAAATTTTATTTTTATTTTTATTTTTATTGTGTGTGCGATGATGAATGATATTTTGCCCTGTCAGAGGCACTGTGACCTACTCTTCTTTGAATTCCAAATATCAGGGCACTTTTACCTGCACTCTAGCATGTTGTGGGGGGTTGGGAATGGGATAGCCTAGTGGTCTAGAGTGCCGCGCTTCGACCTCTAGCTGGCCAGCCACCTCTGACTTGCGTCTGTTGTATTGAGCCCTGGTGTGAGCGTATGTGGCATGGGGATAGGGGCTCCTTCTCAACCTCATGGGTTTCCTCCGGGCACTCCGGTTTCCTCACACTGCTAAAGACCCCTATGCCCAAGCGAATAATTGAAATAAAATTGAAACAATATGTTAGTGCCGAAATGTGTTGAGTGGACGTTTTTTTTCTCTCTCTCTCTATTTTGATTGCCATGCCCTCTATCAAGCACTGTTGACAAGGGGAAACCATTTGCGTTCTAAGGAACTTACCTGGCCAACACAGGGATCACACCGGGACACCACCACCAACAGAACCCATTTCACAGAGCCTCCCCCCCCCCTGAATAAAATAAAGAAAGGCACACACCAATGACACCTTGCAGTGTGCTATCAGATCAGCAAAAATTTGCCCTCACCACAACCAGCGACTATATAGCATACCATCCAAACAACTAGACTCTGTTCAAATCCAGACCCTGCTTCCTGTACCACTGACAAGGTTAAACCACACAAGAAAATCTTAGGCTCTTTTTTGTCAATTCTATAAATTGTCATTAATATTAATAGTGATTGTTTTGAAGAAAATTATTATAAATATATCTTTAAAATTGTTTTTTTATGGCGGGGTTGGGTGGCCGAATGGTTAGTGTGTACACGCTGTATCTAAAGGTCTGTCGTTGAGTCAGCTGAAGTCGTTTCAATTCCCTCATCCTCTGATCTCGTCCCACTACTAAAGACCCCTACGCGTAAACAAATTATTGAAATAAAATTAACCCATATGTTAGTTCCAAAGTGACCTAGTTTGTATTGCGTGGATGTAAAAACCCCATCTCTCTGTCTCTCTCTTTTAAAATTGTTTTTTTATTGGGTTATATGAGATATCATACTCTAATGTGACTACAAGTTTTATTTGTGTATGAAGATTAGATGATATCATTCTCCGATGACGTGATATGTCTTACACCATGTATGTAGATCAGAAGATATCATCCTTACATCATATACAGCCTACATTTATCCCTAATCCATGTTTTATTGACATTGTAACTGATACCTGGCTTGTTTATTAGATTTTCTTTTTGAAGATCAACTATTTTGATATATCGTCCTTGTGCATCGGGTCAGGTTACCTGACAAGGTTATTGAAATAATCATAGTCAAATCTTAATATACAAGTAGAACTGCGAAACTGCTCCGAAGTGTTTCACATGTGCCCGTGACATCACTTACGTACCGGTATCAAATTATACCAGAAATTTCCTTTGAATATTTATACACTATCGACCTAGGAGTCTCAGATTGCAAATCACTGGCCTTCGCTTCACCTATTAAACCTGTGTAAACTAGTTCATATTTTTTATTAACAATATTTTATTCACAGAAAAGGGTTGAGGAACAGGCTAGGCTTATATTACCTCTCTCCTTTCAAACAGAAAATATTTACAAAAAGACTAATATAACCATATTATGTTAAAATCCATCTAAATAGTATAAAAAACGAACCAAAAAAAAGGGGGTGGGGCTATGTACATATTTCAGCAAATAGAGAGGATAGAAAATAATTCTAATTTTTCAAAGATAATAGAGTTGTTTTTCAATCAAATGGAAGGTTAAAGGGGAATAAAATACAAAGTTTAATAAATAGTTATTTAGAAAAAAGGGTTAAAAGTATAAAACAATTTTAATTTTAAATTTGTTTAATTATGAAAAGTCAACTGAGCAGTGAGTACAGCAGGTGCGGGAAGAGGGGTCACTAAAATGTTAGCCCTGGGGGGTGCCATATGCCATATACGCTTGTGAGGGCCCTGCATGGGATAAATGACTGATAACTAATAACTATGATGCAATGCCATATGAATACAGACAGACATGCAAGGTATCAGGTACTTCTACAGACATTGAAAGATAAACCTGGCGCTGGACAATTACTGTCACATGGTTAACAGATGGTATATATATATATATATATATAAGTTATATTATCAATGGCTTCCTGATGATCTTATATTGAAACATGTAGAAGCAAATCGATATTATTTTTATATTTTATACTATAATATATTATATACATCTACTTTATTATAATTAATAAAATAAAAACCAAGTACGAACAATCCAAATCAAAAGACAGAATTCGAAGTCATAAAAACGTTATGGGCAAAATAGTGTATTCAAGCAAAATAGTGTAATCAGCAAATGGACTGCTCCTCGTGTACAAAAATACACGACAAGCAGTGGTAACAGGTATATGACGTACCATACATGTTACTATACTAGCTGATGTAATTAGGCCTATTATAATAACATTACTTGTATAATATCCTTGTTATATACATGTAGCACATATTATAGTAATAAGGGCAGAGCGAAATGGGAGTTTTACATCCATTTGACACAAACTAGGTCATTTCGGGACTAACATGGCTCAAAATTAATTCAATAACTTGCTTGCGCATAGGGGTCTTTAGTTGGAGGAAACGGGGAAGCCGGAGAAAACCCAAGAGGTTAGACAGGCGACCCTACTCCTTGTCATGTACAACCAGGAAATCGAAAACAATCACAGTCCATATAACAGGGCACTCGCCTTTGGGGGGGGGGGGAACAAAAAAAGATGAGGTCAGGTGTATATACGTTCGTGGTATGTAGGGGGTTTAGGATGGCCTAGTGGTCTAGAGTGTCGCGCTTCAACCTCTAGCTGGCCGGACACCTCTGGCTTGTGGCTGTGGATCGAGCCCTGGTGTCAGTGTATGTGGCATGGAGATAGGGGCGCCTTCTCAACCTTGTGGGTTTCCTCTGGGTACTCCAGTTTCCTCCCACTGCTAAAGACCCCTAAGCGCAAGCGAATTATTGAAATAAAATTAAACCATATGTTAGTCCCAAAATGACCTCTCTCTCTCTCTGGTGGCATGTAAAAGAACCTGTGACATTTGATTTTTGAAAGTCAAGACGACTCAGATTAGGCCCTAGCACAGTACATGTACATGGTGTATGCCTGTCTTCTTTAGCCCAGGGGCCATGGTGGCTAAGTGGGTAAGACGCTGGCTCGCTTACGCCAGTCTGGAGGTTGGGTGTTTGATCCCTGCATTGACCGAGAAAGTTTTCAGCCATGGTTTCCCCTTGTTAGTGGTTTGGAAAGGACAAAAAACAAGGTCCTGTGTACACATTGGCATGCACATAAAAGATCCCTTTGTAGTTGAAATTTGATAGAAGAGTAGGCTGTAGCGTTGCTGTCTGGGCAAAATTTTCCCCGTAGCACACTGTATGGCGTATGCCTGTCTTCAATAGCCCAGTTCAGAGCAGAACAGTACGATGTTAAACCCATTTCATTTCATTTCATTATCCCAGCCGATTCTTAAAAATTTCTTATTCATCAATATCTAATGTTGTAATTTCTTGATCATTTAAGTCCTTTTGTCTTTCTACTTTTAGTTGGAGGAATCTACACTGTAATCAAGTCGAAGGCTCCATCGACAGCTGAAGAACTTGGTGAACAGTATTGCTTGATTGGTCCATATAATGAGTCATGTGTCCGCACGGAGGTGGAAATTCTCGAACCACATAATTATGTTATTCGAGACGCGATACAGAGTATGAGAAATTCCGGAATAAAGGTTAAGTTAATAAATATTATTCTATACAGCAAGAATAGCCTTATATTTTAATAAAGAGCTCATCATTCAAAAATAGATAATGTAAAATATATTGAAAAAATTCAGTCACAGTAACTGTAGGCCTAACTGACAACAGACACTTAGCTTTACAATGTAGCTCTTGTATAATGCATGTTTAGTTACATGATAATAATATATATTTGTAGGTATATTTTGGTAGATGGTTGATTGATGGTTATCCTAAAGTAATATTATTTGATATCGGCTCAGCGGCGTGGAAATTAGACGAGTTTAAACATGAATTATGGGAGTCGTCTAGTATTGGTATTCCTCTCCACGATACAGAATCTAACGATGCCGTTATATTCGGCGCTTTAGTTACATGGTTCTTGGGATTGGTAAGTATTAACATTCCTCTTGCTTTAGATCACAAGGTCCGTAATTGAGTCAAGTGGCGTGGTTTCAATCTCAAGATTGAATGTCGCGTGAGTTACCTTGGGGGTTGGGATGGCCTAGTGGTCTAGAGTGACTCGCTTCGACCTCTAGCTGGCCGGCCACCTCTAGCTTGCGGCTGTGGTTTCGAGCCCTGGTGTGAGCTTATGTGGCATGGAAATAGGGGCGCCTTCTCAACCTTGTGGGTTTACTCCCACTGCTAAAGACCCCTACGCGCAAGCGAATTATTGAAATAAAATTTAAAAACCACATGTTAGTCCCGAAATGACCTAGTTGTGTTGAGTGGACGTTAAACCCCATTCTCTCTTTCTCTCTCTGAGTTACTGTATGGAAAGAAGTCACCTATCTCAGACATTGTCCGTCACAAATTCAGGCATCTAAGTTTCATCTTTTGTCGGATATTTTGTCATTAGCTGCTGAAATTTCCTGCTCTGATGATTGTCTGTTTAGTTACAGCTGTCTAGTCGTTCGGATAGGGCAAAAAACTGAGGTCCTGTGTACACATTGGAGTTCACCTAAAAGAACCATTGACAGTTGTAATTCAATATAAGTGTAGGCTGTAGCGCCACTGGCCGGGCAAAACACATAGCATGGCGTATTCTACGCATGTCTTTATTCACCCAGTCGGAGCAGAGATGTAGGACGCTAAACCCATTTCATTTCATTTCTATCAAGTTACTGTTGTAGCTTTCAAGACATAGGCCTGTGCCTTCCTTTCCGAGGTGCATCTCCAAATTTAATAATTTTTTTAGTACAAATAATTACCATGCATAATTAGTTTATAGTTTTTAAAAAAATCGATCTTTTCAACAAATCATTTTTTACCTCAGAATTCTGGAAAAGAAAAATCAAAATACAAAGCACTTCTCTTAAATCAATGTGTTGACAGGTCTAGAAAATATTTAACTCCCTCTACATTCCACCTATTACAGGGGTAGGATGACCGAATGGTTAGCGTGGCGCGCTGTATCATAAAGCCTGTTGTTGAGTCAACTTGCGTGGTTGCAAATCCCCAGTTGTACATGCCAAGGAGTAGGCTGCCGCTCGTCTGTCCAACCTTGTGTGTCTTAGGGTTTCCATCCGCTGGTAAAGACCTCTACGTGCAAGCGAATCATTGAAATAAAATGAAACCATATGTTAGTCCAAAATGACCAAGTTTGTGTCGAGTGAATGTTAAACCCCATCTCCCTCTCTCTCTCTCTCTCTCTCTCTCTCTCACCTATGAATTAACGATGTATTTGTTTATTTTAGTTTGTCACGAACACTCCAGGTGATCCGTTGGTTATAGGACATTTCCACGAATGGTTGGCGGGAGCTGGTTTGATCTTTACCAGAACACGAAACCTCAACATTAGTACTATATTTACAACACATGCTACACTACTAGGGCGTTACTTGTGTGCTGGCAACACAGATTTTTACAATAATTTAGATAAGGTGAGTATGAATATTTTTGGGGTTTTTTTTGGGGGGGGGGGTGTTAAATTTTGATGAAATATATGGGGGGGGGGGGGGGGGGGGTAACAGTTGTTGTGCAGTGATTTTAAATAATGTCTGGTTTAATCCTTATAAGACATATATATTGAAATAGATTTCACTAAAAATAAACACACTAGTATATTACTTCAGAATTTTATTAACTTCCTACGCTTCAATACACATACAGGTATCGTTATCAAGCATGAATTACCTGTTAGGGCTGTATGTGTATTGAAACTGAAGTAGTATATCCATACTAGTGTGTTTATTTTTAATGTCTGGTCTCTCCACCGACATCCTCGTTTGATACTGCTGTTGTACAGGGATTTTAAAATAAGTATAAGAAATGTTAAAATAGAATGCTCGAGACTGATACATTATAATCTTCAATGAAAAAATCCAGTAGCCTCATGAAATTTCAAATATATATATAAATTAAATAATTAAAAAAAAGAGTTTAAGTTGTCATTTCTTTTTTATACGCCCACATTTTCATGTGGACGTATTATGTCGTCGCCCCTGTCCGTCTGTCCGTCCGTCCGTCCGTCCGTCCGTCCGTCCGTCCGTCCGTCCGTCCGTCCACAATTGTTTGTGGACTCTCTACAGGTCACAATTCTTGTCGGATTTTAACGAAACTTGAAATATAGGTTTATCCCCAAAAGATCTCGGCTGCTTTCGATATTGGCATGTATCGGATCAAAACTTCATGGATTATGGCCCCTGATTGTACGAAAAATCACGTTTTTAGCTTGTGGACCCTATAGAGGTCACAATTTTGAACCGATTTTGATGAAACTTGACATGCATGTTTATAACCCAAAGATCTTGGTTCCTTTTAATATTTGCGCCTATCGGAACGTAATTTCCTGAATTATGGCCCCTGATTGTCCGAAAAATCACCTATTTTAGCTCGTGGTACCTCTGGAGGTCACAATTATTATCCGATTTGAAAAACCATTCGATTATATCACCGTTACACCCTAAGGAGGATCGAGTTCAAATTTCGGAACATTCGGACCAAAATTACCATACAAAATGGCCGTCGTTCGTACGCGAATACTGTTAAAAAATGGTATATCAAGGTTGTGGACCCTGTAGAGATCACAATTTTAATTCGATTTTGATGAAACTTGAAATGCATGGTTATAACCCAAAGATCTTGGTTCCTTTCGATATTTGCGCATATCGGATCGTAACTTCCTGAATTATGGCCCCTGATTATACGCAAAATCGTCTTTGTTTGTCTTGTGGTCCCTCTGGAGGTCACAATTATTATCCGATTTAAAAAATCGTTTGATTGTATCACTGTTACACCCTAAGGAAGGTTGAGTTCGAATTTCGCAAAAATTCGGAACAAAATTGCCATACAAAATGGCCGCCGTGTGTACGCGGATACTGTTATAAAATGGTATATCAAGGTTGTGGACCCAGTGTATAGGTCAATATTTTGATTCAATTTTTATGAAACTTGAAATGCATGGTTATAACCCAAAGATCTTGGTTCTTTTCGTTATTTGCACATATCAGATCATAACTTCCTGAATTATGGCCCCTGATTGTCCAAAAAATCGCCTATGGTCCCTCTGGAGGTCACGATTATTATCCGATTTAAAAAAATGCTCGACTCTATCATCCTTAACATCATATGGAAGGTTGTTTGAATTTCAGGGGAATCGGACCATAATTGCCAGACAAAGTGGCCACCGTTTGTACGCTTATAGTGTTAAAATATGGTATATCAATTTTGTGGACCCAGTATAGGTCACAATTTTAATTCGATTTTGTTGAAACTTGAAATGCATGTTTATAACCTAAAGATCTTGATTCTTTTCGATATTTGCGCATATCAAATTGTAATTTAATGAATTATAGCCTTTGATTGTAGGAAAAATCACTTTCGGTTTTCCTTGTTCTCTATCCATCTCTCGAAAATGTGGGCGTATCCTGCCTGGCAGTGCCAGCTTACTATCTTTTCAGACATTATCTCATTTTTCATGGCTTAATTTAACATGTACTCAATCAAATTGATTATTTAACATTTAATTAAGAAAACAAAAATCAAAAAACCGATGGTAGATAATCTCATGGCTTGAATTCAACTGGATTTAAAAGAGGCCCAGCTTTTATAGATGTGGCTGGCTGGTTTGATTCCTTGATATCCCCTGCAGACATTGCTGAATGTGAAGAATTGTTTTATTTCGAGAGATCTTTGTAAATATTGAGCCATCTTAGGACTGATATGCCTTTTAAAGATTCAGCTTTCACATCCCTCAAAATTGTAGTTTACACAGGATTAGCAATCGCTAAAAATTGTAATTTACACAGGATCAACATTCCCTCCAAATTGTAGTTTGCACAAGATCAATAATGCCTCAGAGTTGTAATTTGCACAGGATCAACAATCCCTCCAAATTGTAGTTTGCACAAGATCAATAATGCCTCAGAGTTGTAATTTGCACAGGATCAACAATCCCTCCAAATTGTAGTTTGCACAAGATCAACAATGCCCCAAGAGTTGTAGTTTGCACAGGATCAACAATCCCTCCAAATTGTAGGTAACAGGGGGATAACAATTTCTCAAATGTGTAGTTTGCACAGTTTTTAAAAACCCTCAATTGATGACCAGTGATTATAAAATTGTAAGTGGAAGCCATGACAACCTTGTGCTGTACATACGTTAACCAAGTGATATTGATGGATGCTTGTTTTATTTTTAGTTTAATTTAGATAAAGAAGCTGGAGATCGTCAGATATATCACCGTTACTGTATGGAACGAGCAGCCGTACATTGCGCTCACATTTTTACAACTGTGTCGGAAATCACCGGTGTCGAGGCTGAACATCTACTAAAAAGAAAACCAGGTATCCTTCCTTTCTTATTGAGAGTGAGATGGGGTTTAACATCCACTCGTCCACTCGTCTCAAACTAGGTCTTTTTAGGACTAACATATGGTTTAATTTTTTTTTAATTCACTTGTAAGTAGAGGTCTTTAGCAGTGAGATGAAACTGATAAGAGTGGAAACGACCTTACTCCTTGTCACATACAACCAGGGAAACAAAACCCAACCAGTTGACTCAATGACAGACCTTATGATACAGCATGCACATGCTAACCATTCGGCCATCCAACCCCCCTACATCAAGTAACACCTTCTCAACCTCGTGGGTTTCCTCCGGGCACTCCGGTTTCCTCCCACTGCTAAAGACCTCTATGCGCAGACAAATTGTTGAAATAAAGTTAAACCGTATGTTAGTCCCGCAATGACCTCGTTGTGTTAAGTGGACGTTAAACCCCATCTCTCTCTCTCTCTCGTCTCTCTGTCTCTCACATCAAGTAACAAATTTTATGCAAATCATAAAAAAAATTGAGCAATTTTAGTTATCTATATTTGATCCAATATTTTCAGATGTAATAACACCTAATGGATTGAATGTAATCAAGTTCAGTGCTCTTCACGAATTCCAAAATTTACACGCCATTGCTAAAGAAAAGATCAATGACTTTGTTCGAGGTCATTTTTATGGGTAAGTTTATTTTTTTGATGACCAGTTTAACGGATCAACAAATCTGATTAGAATACAAATCTATATTTTGTTTAAGATCATGAAACGAAGAAGCCTGTTGATTTTCAGTGATTTCTGATAATAACTGTAAGAGTTATGGCCCTTGATCACTTCAAAAACTCTTTAATTGATTGTAGTAGAAGGTCGCGTCAGGGTTCATACGAGCATCTGTTGACCTTATGACATCAGACATTTGATTAACCAATCAGCACTGATTTTTGCAGTGGGATAGCCTTATTTCCATGCACTACAGATCACCGTAACAGACCGTTTCATTGGCTAATCCCTCACAATTCCCCGATTGAATATTTTGAGAGGTTCTATAATCCAAGTCACGCAAATGTAGAGGGCAAAACCACAAAATTTTGGAATGTTTGCATATTTTTATGCAACTTGAAATTGATCCACTGCGACCTCTGCGTGGGTTACATAACAACTCTTTTAGATCCTAGCGTCATGAAGACGACTAAAACAAAATTTCGAACTAAAAAAACGAAACAGTCCGTGCTTTAATCAGATTGAGAGGGGGTGGGGGCCATGCTGGAAAACCAACAATGGGAAGTGACCCAACAAAACAAATCTAAAATAATGAGGATGTTAAATTTTAAATCATGTCTAGGCCTATATTACCTGGGTCCTGTTTCTCGCAATCGTAAATAAAGATATATTCCAAATTTTAGTAGATACTTCAATTTGATTGGCTAAGAACTAAAATCAAATTTGGATTTTATCTTAGTTAAAATTTTGTGAATTAGGAAAGAATTTAAGACTATCTTGTTCCTTTTTTGATTCATCTTTCACAGTATTAATATTATGCTTTTTTTTTGCATCAATCTGGCCCCGACTACACAAAGCATTCTCAGATTTAAGTTGAGAATTTACTAAAATTTGTTCACCTTATTCTAACTAGCATATAGCCCTTTATAAAACTTTTGTTGTTTTAATGTGTCTGCATCAGAGACAACGCCGGATTAACCATGGTGGGGGCCCTGG